>QJNX01000005.1:504858-521720 GCA_004155925.1 Monosporascus sp. MG133 | reverse complement strand
ATTATTAATAAATTTATTAAATATAAATATTTTTTATTTTTTAAAAAAACCGTAATAATAAAATAATTAATTTACGTTTTTATTCGATATTATTTCGATAATTATAAAATATTAAAACGAATCTTTTTTAATCGAAATAAATTTTTTATATCGAAATTTGGTATTAATTTTTTTAAATAAATCGATATTAAATTTAAATTATTAATAATTTATTATTTTTAAATAAATAATTAAATAAAATAATTAAATTAAATTTTAAAATAATATTTTTAAAATTACGTTAATTATTAATAAAATAATTAAGATAAATTTTTACCGTTTATATAAATAATTTATAATACGTCCGTTAACGAAAATATAAGTATATTATTTTATATAATTATATATAAATATAACGTATTAATTTAACGACCCGAATAATTAATATATAAAATATTAATTATTATTACCATAATTTTATAAGCAAAAATAATAATAATAAAAATTAAAATAATATAAATCCGATTTTAAATTAAATTATAATTTTTATAACAAAAAATGGCCTAATATTATAATAAAAAAATTAAAAAATTAATTTTAACAAAAAGAAATCTATTTATTACGTTAAAAATAAAACGTAACGTTAAATTTTTTCTAAATTAAAATAAAAAAATTTAATAATAAACTTAATTTTAAAAAGTTTGGCCCGTTTAAAATCGAAAAAGTTATTTCAAAAATTAATTATAAATTATTATTATCTAAAACTATAAAAATAGATCTTATATTCCATATTTTTTTATTAAAACCAGCCCTAAAAAACGTCTTATTTAAAAAAAACCTCGAAATCGAAAAAAATAATAATAAATACGAAATCGAAAAAATATTAAATTTTAAAATAATTAAAAACAAAATTTAATAATTAATTAATTAAATAAATTACCGACCTAAAAATAATATATAAGAACTATTTAAACATTTAACGAATACGATAAATCTGGTTAAAGATTTTTATCGGCAAAATCTTAACTAACCATTTTTAATACGGCCAAAATTACAAACGATAACGGCCCCTTACCCAAATCTAAACCTTTAACGTTTTAGCCGAAAAAAATAAACGCCTTTACCGTAACGTTTATTTCGGAAACAAACCGAAATTTTTTTTTTTATATATAACGTTACTTTTTTTTCAACCTTTTCCGTTTTTTTAATTAATTTAACTTTAAACCTTTTTTTAATATTTTTAGGGCCCTTTTTTTTAAAAAATCCTATTAAAAACGTAACCCTTTTAACTTCTTAATACATTCTTATAATTTTTTTTTATTAACGCCGCAATTTAATTAACTTTTTTTCCATTATTTTTTATTCCCTTTTCGTAATTTCCTAAAATATTAAAAAATTATTTTTAATTTTTTGCTACTTCTAAAATAAGTAATCCTAAATTTCGTTTACTTTTTTTAAGGAATTTATAATTAAAACGTTATAAAATAAACGTTAACGGTAAATATAATAATTATAACTTTAATTTCCCGGAATAAAAAAATAATCGGTTTCGTTAAAACGAATATAATTAAAACAAAAAATACCTTAATACTAAATATTTTTATTAAATTAATACGAATATTACGAAAGTTACGTTAATTTGGATATAATTTTTTTTTTTTCCTTTTTTCTTTTAGATACGATTTATTATAATAAAATTAACTAAAAAAAGCTTAAAAAAACTACTTACGATTTTATCTTTAAAATAAACATTTTTAAAAAAGAAAAATAATATTATAATACAGGAACAAAAATTCTTATTTTAAAAAAAACCTATTTTCGGAAGTTTTTAAAAAGAATTCCGACCGGATAAACTTCGGACAAAAAAAAGCTTAAATTTTTCGCGCTAAATTTTAAATAATTTAAGTAATCTGGAACTAGATTATATAAATTACGTAAATTAAACAAATTTATGATATATTTACTTATTAAAATTAAATATATAACGAACGGTTTCTTATATAAATAACACCTATTTAATTTCGCTTTTTAGCTATTAATTTAAGCTTTTAACCAAAGGTAACTATACCGTTCTTTAGTTAAAGAAAAAGTCCGCAAATCTTTTTAACGAATATCCTATTTATTATGTTATTATTACCTATAAATCAAGAACCCCCATTTCGGATACTGCTTATACCTCCAGGTGGATATATAACAGGTTCGTTACAATAATTTAACGAAAAGGTTACTTTTTTAGGTACTATTAAAAATTTAAAAAATACCTTTAATACGTAAAAAAAAAGGTTACAAAAATTATTCCGATAAATAAAAATATTTAATCAAATTAATAACTATTTAATATATATATATATAAAAAAACGAAAATTTAAACGGAATAATTCGGTTACCGGCTAAATAAAAAAAATAGTTCCAAAAAGGTACTAACGTAGAAAACGTACGAAATGGAAAAAGATAAACCTATTCGTAAAAGATTAATTATTTTTATACGACCGTTATATTTAAACTTTTACCGTTTTTTGATTATTATTACCGTTAACGTTTATCTTTATAACCGTTACGATTATTACGCCGACGGAAACTATAAAAATAACCTTAATTTCCCTTTATATTATTTAATCCAAAATAACGGTAAAAAACGAAAATACTTTATGGGTAATAGGCGGAAGCCTTCCGTATATTCCGTACCAAAATGGTATTATTTAAAATAAATATAAAATATAAAAAACCGTATTTAATATAAAACATTTAACCTTTTTTATAAATACGTACGATAACCGGCCGGTAAGCTGCGGAAATTTAAAAAAATTAATTACCCGAAATACGTATTATTTTAATCGGAAAAGTTATAATATTTTATTATATAAAAAAGTATTTAGGTCGTAAAACCGGGTATATAAACGTAACTTATTATTATTATTACGAAACCATAAAAAATTTAATATATATCCGTTAAAGAAAATATTTCGCAAAACCGAAAAAGTTTATTTATAAAGTTAAAAAAATATATAATTTTGGAAAGTTATGAATTAATTTTTTGCTAAAAGGAAATAAGTTTTAAGATATATATAAATATATATTTATAAGTTTAATAAGTATGGTTAATTTTAAAAGTATAAAACCCGTTTTAATATATAAGGCGATTATTAATTTAAAAACGTTTATAATAATATATACGTATTTATTTTCGTTAAAAGGTTATTTTAAATTTTAATTATTATAACGGTTAAAATCAATTTAAAGCTTAAATAATATAACGCTATAAACGTTTTCGTAAACGTTAATTTATTTTACGAAATGTATATAAAAACGTTTTTAAGATATTCGTAACGTTACAAAATTTTCTTAATTAAAAAAGCTTTATATAAATTAAAAGAATTATTTTTATTATTACAAAAAAATTTTAGCGGAACGTTTAAAAAATTAAGATTTAGTTTCGTTTTTTACGAATTTTGTTATTTTATTGGTTAAAGGATATTTATTTATTTTTTTATAAACGATATTATTATAATAATATATCGTAAAAGAAATTAAGGTTTTGTCGATTAATTAATTTAATAAATAGAAAAACGATATATTTTTATAAAAAGTAAAAATTTATAATAATTTTTCGGTATTAAAATAATTAAAATTAAGGCCGAAAAAAAATGTAATTATTTTAATCCGACTTTATAAATAAATTAATTAATTTAATTCTTAAGAAAAGTTTAAATTACTTTTTAAATATATTTATAACGGACGGTAAATTATTACCGAATTTTAATCTGGTTTATTTAGGTTCCGTTAATAAATATTAAAAAAATATTGGTTTTATTTTTTACGTAATAATTAATTGTTATAATATAGGAACAGGGATTCCTGTCTTGGAGAAAACCGGCTTCTGGAGCCTGGCATAGGTTCCAGGCGGTTAAACTTCGGCAAAGAAAAAAGCTTAATTTTCTTTACCAAGATCCAGGTAATTTAAGTAATTTAAATAATCTGACCAGATTATATAGATTATATAAATCCTAGGTATACTTATTAAATCCAGATGGATATATATAACGAACGGTTTTTTACGTAAATAACGTTTATTTTAATTTCGCTTTTTAATTATTAATTTAAGCTTTTAATTAAAAATAATTATACCGTTTTTTAATTAAGGGAAAAATTCGTAAATTTTTTTAACGAATATTTTATTTATTATATTATTATTACTTATAAATTAAAAACTTCCATTTCGGATATTACTTATATTTTTCGGTAAATATATAATAAATTCGTTATATTTTAATAATTTTTTAATTAGTAATTAACGAATAATTTAAGGTTTAATTAAATATAAGTTTTTTTGAACTTAATAAAAACGATATTATAAAACGACGTTTAGTAAATAAATAATATATTCGATTTCCGTTATTAACTAGTAAAAAATTAATAACCAGATTATATAATTTACCCTTAATTAAAAAAGTTTTATAATTAATCGATAATATATTACCAAAAGTTATTAAAATTAAAGGCTAAAAAAAGTTTTTTTTTTAATAATAACCGACCTTTATTTTTAAAGAAATAAAAAAAATTATTAAGGTACGACTTAAAGAATTAAATTACGAAAAAAAAATTAAAAACATTTTTACCGTAAAAATAAAAAAAATAAAAGTTTACGATTAATTAATAACTAAACCTTATAATTAAAAAAGTCGTAAGATTTTAAAAAGAAAACGTTAAATTAGCTTAATAATTAAAAAAAGTTTTCGTTATACCGAAGGTTACTTTTTATCCAAAAATTTCTATATTTTTCTTTAAGATATTTACCTTTTATTTACGAATCCTTACCTTTTCGTTATTTAATTATAAACAAAAAGTAATTATATTTTTTTTTACTTATTATAAAATATTTAATATTAAAGGTTATAAATTTATTACCCTTAAGCTTTATAATAAATTTATTAATATGGAAAAGTTTTTAATAAAGGTTAAATTTTATCTGAAATAATACGAAAGTTTTTTAACGGAAAATTACCAAAAACTTATAACCATTTTTTAATTACTTATTAAAAAAATATTCGATTAATTCGAACTTATTTTTAATAATTATTTAATAAATTTCCTTAATAATTATTTAAACGTTATTAATTATATTTTTGGTAATTATAAGTATTTTAAAAAACGAATACGAACTTTATACGGAAATACCAATAAATAATAATATACGATTAAAAAAATATATAACTTAAAGTAAATTATATTAATTACGGAATACGTAATTAAATTTAATCGATTCGTAATTATTTTTAAATTACCAAAAAAAACGTTAATTTTTTTTTATAATGGCTTAAAAAATAAATTAAGGATAAAATGTTTAAAATATTTAAGGTTAAACTTTTTAAAGAATATATCGATAAAATTATTATTTCCGACCGACGTATTTTTAATCGATATTTTAAAAAAAAAGGTACGGATAAACGAAATAATAATAAACGTTTTAACGGTAATAAAAAAATAAAAGATAAATTTTAAAAAAAAATTAATACGGTTTTAACGGAATTTAAAAAAAATAAATTTAAAATTAAATATTTTAATTATGGCAAAAAAAGCTATTTTAAAAGCAAATATTATTTTTTAACGAAAAAAAAAATCCTTAAAAAATTTTTTAAAAGGATAAAATTTTTCAGCTTAAAAAAAGGTCCGTACGGCCGAATAAGATATAAATAGCGAAAATAAGGATAAAAAAAAAATAAACGTTACTTGCGTTAATTAAGAATTTATTATTATTACGATTAATAAGGTTAAAAATAATAATCCAAATTATAAAAATTATATTATTTATAAAAATATTATAGTTAAAGTTTACAAATATTATTTAAAATAAATAAGTTTTAAAGTAATTATTATATTAAAATATATTTATTATTTCGATATATAAAAATATAAAATATACGATTAAAATAATTAATTATAAAAAAATTTTAATAATTATGGATAAATATTTCTTAAATACCGTATTTTTTCCGAATATATAATATATTCCAAATTAATAAAGAATTATATGTTTTTATATTTTATTACTTATTATGATTATAATTACTTTATTTATTAACGAATTAAAAGAAATAATAACTTTTGGCCGGAATATAATAAAAAAACGTTTATAAAACCAAATAATAAATATAAATATATAAAAATCTTTTAATAACCAAATTACCTTAAATTTTATTATTTATATTTTAAGTTAAAACGGAACTAAAGGGTTATAATATAAAGATGTTTATATTACGCGTTAATATTATACGATAAATACGATTTTCTAGCTATAAGTATACCTTTTTCGGAAATTTACTTTTTTAACCTTATAATTTGCAAAAAACGAAATTTCAGATAAAGCCAGAAAAAAATAATCGTTTTTAAATGCTAATTCGGTAATAGAAAATAATTTAAGTATATAAATAATTATTATATTAAATATATAGCCAGAAAAAGACGTAAATAAAAAGGTTTTTTAATCTTTAAAATTTATTAATTAAAAAACGGTAAAAGTTTTCGAAAATAAGGTACCAAAAAGTCCTTATATATAAAACTTTATACAAAATAAAAATAAAAATACGGAATTAAATCGAAATTTTTATTTATTATGAAAATAAGATATTTAACGTTATAATCGATTCCGGAATAAAAAAAAGTTTTATTTCCTTTAAAATAATCGAAAAATATAAATTTTTTTGAAATATAAATAATAATTTTATAAGTTACAAATAATTAATAAAAATTTATTTATTTACGATAACGGTTAAATTTTCCGAAAAATAAAAAAATTTAAAGTTTAAATATAAAAATATTTAAAATAAGTTATTTTTAATATTGCCGATATTTTAAAATATAATATTATTTTGGAAATATTATAATTTCGTTTTAATAATTTAAATATTAATTAAAAAAATTAAACGTATTTATAAAACGATTTTAAAAATAAATTTTATAAAATTTATTACGTAATTAAAAAAATTAAAATTTTTAATTTTAAAATAATAATTTCCGTTAAATATTAACGATTTAAAAAATTATTTAAAAAACGAATCCGAAAAAGATTATTCGATTATAATTAATAAGATTATAAAATTTTTATTAAAAAAGAATATTATTTAAAATTTTATTAAATTTATTATATAAATTTTAAAAAAATTAAAACTTTTTAAAAAAGTTTTTAACGAAATTTTAAAAAAAGTTATATATAAAAATCCGAATTATTTATAAAATATTTAATTATAATAATACTTAAAATAAAAAATAATAAAATTAAAATCGATAAAAATAAAAATTTAATATACCGATAAATTTACGATTATAAATAATTTAATGATATTATTATTAAAAACGGATATTTTTTAATATTAATAAATATTATAAAAAAAATATTAATAAAATTAAATAATTTATTATTTTAAATTTATTAAATAATTATTACTTAATTTGAATAATTAAAAGCAAAAAATAAAAAATTATTTTTAAAATTATTTATAAATATTACGAATATAAAGTTATATTATAAAATTTAATTAATATTTTAACCAGTTTTTAATATATATTTATTATTATTTTACGGAAATTTTTAAATAAATTCGTTTTTATTTATTTAAATAATATTTTTATTTATTTAAAAATTTTAAAAAAATATAAAAAATATATCGTTTAAATATTAAAAATATTTAAAAAAATTAATTTGTTAATAAATATTAAAAAAACGTTTAATATATTTAAAAATTAAATTTTTTAAGTTTTATTATTATCCCGAAATAAATTTAAATTTAAAATTTTAAATTAAAAATTATTAAAAATTAATTAATTTTTAATAAAATTATTATTATTAATATTTATTAATTTTTAAAATTTACCGGTTATATATAACCTTTAATTTAAAATTACGGTAAAATTATTAATTTTTTAATTAAATTTATTATTAAAAAATATATCGGAAAAAAATTCGAATTTTTAAAAAAAGTTATAAAAATTTTTTAAAAAATTAAGGATAAAATTATTAATATTCCGGTAATTAAGTTATTAAATTTTAATAAAAAAAAAATTTAAAATAAATATTTTAAATTATATTTTTAAAATAATTTTAAAATAATTAAAAAATAACGGAAAATAATATTTAATAACGTATTTTTTTAAAATTTTTAAAAACGTAAAACTTAAATATTTTATTTACGATAAAAAATTATTAACGATTATTTTAATATTTAAAAAATAAAAATTATTTAATATTTATTTAAATTATAAAAATTTAATCCGATTTATAATTATTTAAAAATTAAATAAATATTATAAAAATTAAATAATTTTTTTATCTAAATTTAATTTTAAAATTTATTATATTAAAAATAAAAAAAATATTTAAGCAAATATTTTAAACCGAAAAAAAAATTACGATTTTAAATTTTTAAATAATACGTATAAATTTTATATCGTAAAGATAATAAAATAATATAATTATATATAACTTTAAAATAATTTATTTTAAAAAAATTAATTTAATTTAAAAATTTTTACGATTTAAAAAAATAAAAAAAAATTAAATAATTAAAAAGAAATAATAAAAATTAATTATTATTTTACGGCAAAATTTATATTTTTTATTAATAATAAAAGGAATTTATTAAAAAATTTTACGAAAATTCTTTATATAAATATTAAAAAGTTTTTAAAATAATTAAATAACTTTAAAAAAATTATAATTTTTTAAAATTCCGTTAAATAATTAAATAAATAATTAAAAATTATAATATTTATAATAAAATAAAAATAATTTGTTATAAATTATATAATTTATTATAACTTACGAACATATTAAATAAAATATAAAATATTATATTTTAAAATTTTATTATTAATTTTTTTATATCGAAAAATTTTATTATTAAAATTAAATATAATACGGTATAAATAATTATTAATAAACTTATTAAATATAAATATTTTTTATTTTTTAAAAAAACCGTAATAATAAAATAATTAACTTATACCTTTATTCGGTATTATTCAGATAAATATAAAATTTTAAAAAAAAATATTTTTAATCGAAATAAATTTTTTATATCCAAATTCGGTATTAATTTTTTTAAATAAATCGGTATTAAATTAAAATTTTCGATAATTTATTACCTTTAAACCGATAATTAAATAAAACGATTAAATTAAATTTTAAAATAATACTTCCGAAATTACGTTAATTATTAATAAAATAATTAAATCGAATTTTTATTATTTATATAAATAACTTATAATACGTTAATTAATAAAAATATAAGCATATTACCTTATACAGCTATATATAAATACGATACGGCAACCTATCGGTCGAAATAACCAGTATATAAAGTACCAGTTTTTACCGCTATAATTCTACAAACAAAAATAATAATAATAAAAATTAAAATAATATAAGCCCGGTTATAAATTAAGTTATAATTTTTGTAACAAAAAACGGCCTAATATTATAATAAGAAAAAAATTAAAGAATTAATTTTAACGAAAAAAAATAAGGTTTATTTATTATGTTAAAAATAAAACGTAACGTTAAATTTTTTCCAAATTAAAATAAAAAAACCTAATAATAAACTTAATTTCAAAAAACTTAATCCGTTCAAAATTAAAAAAATTATTTTAAAAATTAATTACAAATTATTATTACCCAAAACTATAAAAATATACCTTATATTTTATATCTTTTTGTTAAAATTAACCTTAAAAAATGCCTTATTTAAAAAAAACCTCGAAATCGAAAAAGACGGTAATAAATATAAAGTCGAAAAAATACTGGACTTAAAAATAATCAAAAATAAAATCTAGTACTTAATTAAATGGATAAATTACTTACCGGAAAATAATACGTAAAAATTATTTAAGTACCTAACGAATACGATAAACCTGGTTAAGGATTTTTATCAGCAAAATTTTAACCGACTATCTTTAATGTAACCAAAATCGCGGGCGATAACGGTCCCCCGCCTAAATCCAGGCCTTCGGTATTCCAGCCGAAAAAAATAAACGCCTTTATTACGGCGTTTATTTTAAAAACAAGTTACGCTTATTTTACCTTTATACGATATTATTTTTTTTCCACCTTTTCCTAATCCTTTTATTAATCCGGTTCGAACTTTTCCTTTAAAATAATAACGGCCTTTTTTTTAAAACTTTTTGCTAAAAACGAAAACGTTTTAACCGATTAACGAATTTTTTCGTTTTTTTTAACAAACTTTTATTACGCAACCAAAATATTTTTTACCTTACGTTATTTTTTTTATAAACGATTATACTTTTTTTTAATTTTCGATAAAAAGTTTATTTCTAATACGTTATACGTAAAACGTTAATAACGAATATAATAATTATAACTTAAAATACTTATTACGTAAAAATATTTAATTTCCTTAAAATAAGTATAATTCGAACAAAAGTTAATTTATAAGCTAAACTTTTTAATATTTTTTATACGGATAATACGAAATTCTTTCTGGTATAATCGTAATTTTTTTTTTTTAATTTAACCTATTATAATAAAATTAATTAAAAAGTTACGGAAAACCCTTTTAACAAAATAAAAGGGTTATTTACGGTTTTTATCTTTAAAACAAAAATCTTTAAAAAAGGGAAATAATATTATAATACAAAAATAAAAATTTTTATCTTAAAAAAAACCGGCTTTTAGAACCTAGCATAAGCTTTAAACGGTTAAACTTCGGCAAAAAAAAAATTAATTTTCCTTACCAAAATCCAGGTAATCTAGGTAATCTAAATAATTTAACTAAATCATATAAATTATATAAATTCCAGATATACTTATTAAATTTAAATAGATATATATAACGAACGGTTTTTTACGTAAATAACATCCATTTTAATTTCGCTTTTTAACTATCAATTTAAGCTTTTAACTAAAAGCAATTATACCGTTCTTTAGTTAAGGGAAAAGTCCGCAAATCTTTTTAACGAATACCTTATTTATTATGTTATTGTTACCTGCAAATTAAGAACCCCCATTTCGGATACTGCTTATACCTCCAGGTGGATGTATGACAGGTTCGTTACATTAATACGCGACCCGATATATTTTTTATTATATCCCGATTTATCCGATTTAACTTAAATTTTAACGATATATATTATAAAGTTACTAATCGAATTATATTATATTTAATCGGTATTAAGTCGTTAACGTTATAATTCGGAGGTACGGATTTATTAGATATTTTAAGTAACGTTTTTTTTGCGGATAATATAATTAATTAATTAAAAAATTTATGTTATAAAGTTATTTAAAAAAATAATAAAATAACGGGTGAATAAATAAAATATATTAATTATTTTTATAATAAAAGCAAAATTCTTATTTTTTATGCAAGTTATAAAAAAACTTTATTTAATTTTCGATTAATTAAAAAATTAAAAATTATTTTAAATACGGAATTATTAACTATATGGTACGATAATTAATAAATAATACGGCTTATTAACGCCAATATCGCATTTTTGTAAATAAAATTACGGTATATAAATATATATAATTATTAATTCCGAAAGGTAACAAAAAAAGACTTAATTAAAGTGGATTATACGTTTATAAGCGATATGTTAGTAAATAAATTAATTAAAACCCTGTTACGATAGATTTTTAAGTATTTTAAAAAATAATTAAAATTGGTACATATTACGGAAGCTTTAAATTAACGGAAAAAAATTTTAAAGATTATTTTAAAAAAGGAATTAATTAATCAGAAAGATTTAATTGCCGGAGGAAAAATAAAATAAAAAATTGTGGCTTTAGAAAGCGATAAAGTGTAACGATTAACGCCATAACTGCGTTAAGGCGTTAAGGGGGTGTGTCAGCTAGTAGGGGGGTACGCTAGCATCCCATATATGGAGATATCCCTCTAATCGGAACATATATGTTCCGGGGCTAGATTACTTTAAGGATCAGTACGCGTTGCAAGAGCGCACGCAACTAGCTATTTAATATAACATAACTGATGTCCCCTATATCTGACAAAAATCGCAAACGATAACGGTTCCATACCCAAATTCAAATTTAAAACGTTCTAACCGAAAAAAATAAATACTTCGATTATAACATCTATCTTAAAGGTAAACTACGCTTATTTTACCTTTATACGACGTTATTCCTTTTCCAACCTTTCCCGTTTTTCTAATTAATCTAACTCCAAACTTTCCTTTAATATTTTTAAAGCTTTCTTTTTAAAAAGGTTTTATTAAAAACGTAAACGTTTTAACCTCCTAATAAATTCTTTTTATTTTTCCTTTTAACGACGTCGTAATTCGTCCAATTCCTTTTTTACAACTTTTTAATATTCTAAAAAACTATCCTTAACCTTTCGCTATTCTTACTATAATCGTTATTAAATTTCGTTTATTTATTTAACGAATTTATGGTTTCCGCGTCATAAAAAAACGTTAATAACGAATATAATAATTATAACTTAAATATTCCAGTAAAAAAAACATTCGGTTTCGCTAAACCGAATATAATTCGAATAAAAAAAAGCTTTAATTCCAAAAGTTTTAATTAATTTAATATAAATATCGCAAATATTACGTTAATTTTTACGAAATTATTTTTTTTTCTTTTTTTTTTCGATCTGTTATAATAAAGTTAACAAAAAAGTTACGGAAAACTTTTTTAACAAAATAAAGAAACTATCTACGGTTTTTATCTTTAAAATAAAAATTTTTAAAAAGGGGAAATAATATTATAATATAGGAACAAAAGTTCCTATCCTAAAAAAACCGGCTTCCGGAGCCTAATATGGGCTTTTTATAGCTAATTTTCGGATAAAGAAAACTCGGTTTTTTCTATGCCAAAACGTAATAATTTAAAAAATTTAATAAATCTGGAGATAAATTTAACAGATCCCATAAATCCACGACATACTTATTAAATCCAAAAAGAATATACATAATAAACGGTTTCCTATATAAATAACACCTATTTAATTTTTCGTTCTTTAACTATTAATCTAAACTTTTAACCAAAAGTAATTATACCGTTTTTTAATTAAGGGAAAAATCCGCAAATCTTTTTAACGAATACCTTATTTATTATGTTATTATTACCTACAAATCAAGAACCCCCATTTCGGATACTGGTCATACCTCTAGGTAGAGGTATAACAGGTTCGTTACACCGGATCGGAATTAACCAACTTTTTCTTACTTTTATAAATACGACCGGATATAACGATAAACAATAACACAAAAAACATAAAAATATAAAAAAGAAAATTACTTACTATATAACAAAAACAAACAAATTAATTTTTAAGGGCAAAAATCCTAAAAGGGAAAAATCGTATTATAACCCACCTAACCTTAACTACCCCAAACGGTCGGAATTATAATTATACAAAATCCCGACCGTTACCTTAAGATTACGTAATTAATAATAATTAAACGGAATCGATTCGATTACCCTTAATTAAATAACAAATAATCGAACACGGTTTATTCGATTACCTTCGATTAAATAACAAAAAATCGAATACGGTTTATTCAACCACATTCGATCATAAAAAATAAGGAAATATATATACGTTCGTTATTTCTTATAACCTAAATAATACCAGCTTATAATATAACTTAATTACCCAAATTACCTTTAATATTTATTATTACCAAACGTAACTATACCTTCAATCTATTACTTAAATTCCCATAATACTACTGCCAACATAAACCGTACGACTAGGGTTTAATAATTAGTTAAGCCAGTCAGCCGTCACAATATATATTCCGCAGACAGATTATATTAAAATACAGTACGCGTTCTAAAGCGCCTGCAACTAGTTATATAATACAACATCACTGATAACCCCTATATCTGACAGATCTCCTAGATTACTTAAATCACTTTGATCTTGGCGCGGGGAAAGCCAAGCTTCCCTTACCCGAAGTTCAGCCGCGAGGAGCCCGTACCAGGCTCCAAAGGCAGGCTTTTCCAAAAACAGGAACCCCCTGTTTCTGTACTGTAACAATTAGTTAATGCCAAAGGGCGTGTCGGTAATTGGTACTTTTAAATGTTGCCGGCTGGTAGGCTTTATAAACTCTTGAAAGTTAACTCACCTGCAAGTTATAAAGACGAAAGGCTCCTTCTATCTTACTTATATACTATATAGCAAGAACAAAGCCAGAACAGAAATGCAAGAACCAGTCTAGCACCGACGAGGCAACAGCACCACCCCCAACACCCCCGCGAGCCTCCTTCTCCAAGGATACCTTTTCAAATCACGGGAACGCGCTAGTTGGCCGCAGTCCCAGCCCACTCTTCTCGTAGGCCATGTCGACCATCCTCATCTGCTTGATCGAGTCCTCGCCGGTAACCCAGTACTGCGTCTTGCGGCTCTTGATCCGGTTCACAAACTGCTCGAGCTGGTGGCGATACGACATCCACCAGTCCTCGCCGGGAAGGTTCACAAACTGGCCACCAGCCTCCTTGAAGGTGTAGGCTTTGTGCGAACTAGACTCGACCCATTTCTTGACCGGCCGGCGATCCGCCTTGTTGCGGATAACATACGAGTCCTTGACGTCGATACGATGCCAGAGAATGGCGTGCATGAAGCCGTGCAGTGTCACTTGTCTCGTCAGGACCTTTTCTTGCGTGGCCAGCAGCGTCTTATCTGAGACCACGACTTCCTTGTGCGTTACCCTAGCCTCGGACGGCTTCCACCAGATGGAACCCCTGAGCGTAGTGGTGGCCTCGCCGATTCCGCCGTTAGGGAAGCGGAATTGGGCCTTGAAGTCCTTGTCGCAATGGTCGTGGATGCCGTCACCGAGAACCGTAGTGTCGCAAGTCAGACACTCCTCAGGCTCGTCCTTGAAGATCATGCGCAGAACGGCGAAGTTGTATGTACCTAAGTGCATCATGCTACCGCCTCCCATCTTATAGTTGAACTCGATATCATCTGGGGAGGTCATCCACGCTGGGACCATACAATCGGTGTGGACATGCACGACGTCGGCGGGAGAGACGAAGGTCAAAAATTTATGGAGGGAAGGGTGAAAACGGTTATGAAAGGCTTCCAACAGGGCTGGGGGATTAGGCTGCGACAATTCCGGCAGATTGAAAAGGGTATTGGCTTCCGTCTCGTTATTGACAGACGGTTTCTCGACCAAAACATGTTTGCCAGCGCGGATAGAGCGGACGGCCCATTCGTAATGCAGAGCGTTAGGCAAAGGAATGAAGATAGCATCGATGTTCGGGTCGTCAATAATCTCTACAATACACGCGGATTCAATCTCGACTGATCCACGAATTTTGTAGTCAACGGCCAAACATACCCTCGTAGGTGTCCCTTATATCGGGGATGCCGTGCTTCTTAGCGAACTCCTCAGCACGGGCACGATCTCTCGCAGCGACAGCTTGTACGATGACTTCAGGATGTGACTTGGCTGGCGTAATGATTGCCATGGGCCTATTCAGTGTCAATACCTAGTGCGCTCAGAAACAATTGGTGGCCACTTACGCGATCTTGGCAGCTCCCAGGATGCCGAACTTGATAGCATCGCTCTTCTTTTCCACTACGGGCGGGACAAAAGACGTATAAACTCGATTTAGCAGCGTAATCATGTTGCAAGCCGTTTCTCCTCGGGGGTAGCAGCTGAATTGTTATGGTACCACAGCGATGCATCCAATTGCAAAAGTTCGGATTATTGAAGTACCGATCGACGAGACTACCGGACACGATGTTACCGTTATGGAGGAAATTTGAACGTAAGACTACAGCATGCGGCCTCGCTTTTCTACGTGAAGGCCTTACACCGTTTCAGCCCCTTTGAGCCCCTTTGAGCACACGGACGGATAGTTCTCCCGGGAGGGATGTCAGAAAACGTGCTTTAGTTATTACAAATCAAAAAGAAACCAATCAATTCGAAAAGAAACCGCCGTGTTACAGAGTCTGCGATGTAAGACATTTCCTCTCTGCATATGTCGGGTGGGGCTTGCCAAACATTTAAAAGAGCGTTAGTTGTCGGCTAGCTGGGGGGTGCGGAGCGCTCCCCATATACGGAAAGGTCACCTTCTGATCGGTATATATCCGACGAGGGGCTACAAGGCGTTAGCCACAACAATTTTCTAGCCGTGAGTCCTAATTTTGGCTGGTTATGGCAAATTGGACCAATAAAAAATTCATCAAATGGCTCCTATTTCCTCATTGAGGTAACCCAGTATCAGTTAGCTCCAAGAAAATTGTTGCGACTACTATAGTAACGTCTTGTCGCCCCTCGTTGGATATGTTCCGTGGCTAAGCTACTTAAAGTTTTACGCGTGTTACAGCACACGTAAGCAGCTGAATACAACAACACAACTGATGTCCCCTATATCTGATACTAGTGGTCACCGCAAGCTGCTATAAACGTATCCCTAGGTGGCTATTGTGGCGGTAATATGTACTTAATTAAGTATAAGTACTTTACCGTGTGCTACCTATATAATAATAAGTGTTCTTATCATAATAAATTATAAATATGATTTTTAATAATTCAAAAAAGTCTAGCTGATTTATTTGTTAAATGTTTCGAAATAGGTGCTATAGTCAGTATTTACCTCTTTTTATCTTTAAAATATTTTATTATGCGCTATGTCTTAAAGGAGCTGTCGGTCTTATGTCTACCCCGTACAGTTCGTAAGTATATAAGATAAACGGGCGGGTTAGTAGTGATTCAAGTAAGCGGGTTGATAGCTTGAATTGGCAGCTCGCAGGTAAGGTACCTAGTCTCATTTTCATTTCCCGCCCATTAGTGTGGCAAAGCACACATCCTAGCGGGCCCCTATACCCATCAGAGCTTTTCGACAACAGGGGCCGGGCGGCCGCGGGGGGGGGGGGGGGGGGGGGGGGGGG